>QJOB01000060.1:0-34857 GCA_004155035.1 Monosporascus sp. 5C6A | reverse complement strand
CCCCCCCCCCCCCCCCCCCCCCCCCCCCCCCCCCCCCCCCCCCCCCGCCCCCCCCCCCCCCCCCCCCCCCCCCCCCCCCCCCCCCCCCCCCGCCCCCCCCCCCGACGGCTGCTTTTTGAGACTGGTCCGTCTGATAGAAAGCGGCGTACTTCTCTATATCCTCACGATGCTTTTGCGGGCCGCGGGGGGGACCTTGTATATAAGAAACGAACTACTAACCGGCCTTCCCGGGGCTAAGGGTGGCTGACATGAGAGGAGCGACGGCGTTTAGGGGGATTCACGCATATTAATATCTCGTTGCTTGTTTATGGAGGGGATCCGTTACTTGCGGCACGACGTCGGGGAATGAGCGCCTCTGCTCGGGCACGAGGAGACCAAAACTAGAATAGGGGCACTCCAATTTTTAATGCACCGCTGCCGACGGGAGACGACACGACAATACAACACTAATTAATAACCCGTTTTACAGAGCTGAAAGCCGTTTCAGACGCGACGATGCCAGCGGACGGGCGTTTTGGCCCGCGTTAGCCTTGAGTACCTGGCCATGGTGATGTCCGGCAGCTAACCAACCGGGAGTACTTTGCAGCTCCCTCTCCCCTGTCAGTTAACTATCCAGGTACATAAGCCTCGCTGCCCACCAACCTGGGTACATATACGCTCACCACTCAGGGTAGATGGAACGGTATGTGGGGATAGCTAGCTGGCTTGTGTATGGTCTGTGTATGCTCGTGCGCACACAGAGGTTCTGGGGTATGAAAATCAAGGCTGAACCCGGAGCGAGATACGCACGCGATGGACGGTGCAGTGCGTAATTCCTTCCCTCCCGTGGCTTATCGTCTTGGTTGGTTGCTTGGTGCCGGCTACTTACATACTACCTAAAACATCTCCTCTGCGCATCGAGACCTAGATCCGAGATTTGCACGCAAGGGGTCAAGAGGCCTTGGAGATCTCCCGGGGGGTTGAATGGGATTAAAAAGGGGGGAGCGAAGCAGAGTCTGGGGTTATACAGAATCTAGCTCACTGATGATGCCCTCGGCTCCGTAGAGCGGATTCATGTCACGTTACCAGGTGGAAATAGACTCGGCGGATTGCTAGAGTATGTAAGAAGGCAGGCAATAGAAATATATTCCACGAGCGATAGGATAGGATTGGTATCTGTAGATCTATAATACAGGTACATAGTCGAGTCGCAGGGGGTTCTGAGGCGTAATAGCGATGAGCGGTGCCAATCGATAATGATGACGAGCAACTTTGCCGTCGTCTTGCCTTACCTCCAGGGGTGATTGGGTGAAATAGAATAACGCAGCCAGGAGAAGAAAAGTCGAAGTCCTCGAGATGTAGTTATCAAGAAACGTACTGAATAATCCAGCCTGGGCCTCCTCGAACTGCCCCCAACATCTGTAACGCCGTTAAAATGAAGATGGTAATAGCCTGCACTGCTCCTGGGAAATATCGAATAAACCGGGGGTTTCAATAGTATCCTCCTGACCAAAAACGCCATATCCGTGGTACAGAAGAAAATTGCTTTTAGAGAGTAGTCGGCCGCGTAGCAGCAGACGGGGCAGTAGTCTAGTCCATCCGCGTGGCCGTTCGCATTCGGTATCGGGATCGCATTCCCTCCTTGTTCATCCCTCTTCTTCCCAATCGTACCAAGAAAAGTAAGCAAAACCAAGCTCCTCTCATGGCGCAAGCATAAATCAGACACGCCCTCAGTCATCTTAGTCCCTCTTTCGCTCAGTTCCTCCCTCCTCACGAAAAACTGACGAACTTGGGATCCCTGGGCCGGCCGTCGGGCGAGATGCCGTTAGCGCTGAAGCGCTGTTCCATGTAGACGCGGCGGGCATCGTCGAAACGGAGGCGGCGCTTCTTCATGATGCGCAGGATCTCGGCTTTGGCGGCGTCGTCGAGCCCCGCGCGCGCGTCGCCCGAGGCCACGTTGCCCGAGAGGTCGAAATTGGCGCTCGACAAGCCCGCCTCGACGTCCCCGGCGAACGACGATGGTAATCGGGAGTATAGGTAGTCGCGAGCGCCGTCAGGGAGGAAGGGTAGTTCGGGGATTAGGTGCAGCCATCGCCCGCGCGCGAGGTAGAGGGCCGTGCCGAGGACGAGGACCAGGAACGTCAGGTAGTAGATGAGGTAGTCCATTTTTCTTGGTAATGGTTCTTCCGGTCCTGTGTATATTCCGTGTGTATTTGTTGAGAGATTGGTGCGTAGCGATAAAGCTAGCGAGGGTGACGATGATGCCGGGTGTGGCGGAGCTGACGGGCGGGAGGCCTCGGAAGTGGGAGGTAAAAGGTGGAAACGAGACGTAGGATGATGAATCGACAATAGAGCGCTCAAGGTGGCGGAAGAAGCAGAAGATGACAGTAGGAAGGAAGGAAGGAAAAGAGAAATTGCAGACGTGCAGTCACAACTGGGAAGTTGTA
This sequence comes from Monosporascus sp. 5C6A, assembly GCA_004155035.1. Taxonomy (NCBI): domain Eukaryota; kingdom Fungi; phylum Ascomycota; class Sordariomycetes; order Xylariales; genus Monosporascus; species Monosporascus sp. 5C6A. Next base: position 32,431 of record QJOB01000060.1, on the reverse strand, counting down.
TATCAGGCCATCGAGGGCCGCGGGTTGGTTGGATTCGCGCTGATTGAACCCCAAAAAGAGACACGTACCGGTAGATTGGGACTTGGTGAGATGCAACAGCGAGCGAACGACTGGATGGATGGATGGATAAATGACACAACCTTTGAAGGCCCGCAAGGGTCGGACAGTGGGGTCAGGCCCACCTCTGGGGCTGAGGAGTTGAACAGTGGCCCGTGCACAAAAGGATGACGAAGGCTGGTGGAGAGCCTGTACAATACAGCGACACCAACCAACCCGTCCCCACTGAATCAATCTACTTTTAGTAAAAATTGTCTACAAGCAACTAGTCCCGATCGGGTCAACTAAGCGATTCACACACTTTGCTTTGTGCAGGTACAAGCAAAGTAGGGACAACCAAACCGTCGCAACAGCATATTCTTTCCAACCTTTGGAAACCCTTCTTCGAGACCTCCCCGATTTCACGCCCCAAAACACGCAAATCAAAATGTCTGCCGCTGCCAGCCCTCTCGCCCCGGCCGATCTGGTCTGGGAGATCGTCCGTGAGTTTCCCGAGCGAAAATCTGTGGGGGAAGTGAACTTAGGAGTTTTTGTCGAAAGGAGGAAAAAAGTGAAGGAAAGAAGAAAATGGAATTGACGGTTCTCGGTTACGTAGGAAACCAGAACTCCTACCTCGTCAAGAAAAAGCAGTCCGGCGGTGTCCAGTTCTCTCGTGACCCTCTCAACCTGAAGAACCTCAACTCGCGCAAGGTACGGAAAAAGAAAAACTCCCACGTGGACTTTGACCTTGACCAGTGTTTCGAAGGGGTGCTGTGGGCTAACGGGGATCGTAGCACGCCGGTTTCGTCAACAACAAGGTACGGGGAACTACTACGTAGCTATTCTATGATGGCGGCATGATTTTTGACATGTCGATGAATAGGCGCTCGGTGTTCTCCCTGCCGAGAAGGGCGGCGTTAAGGTTCTCAGCAAGAAGGAGTCTGCGATCCAGCAGCCCGCCAAGGCCATTACTGAGACGACCTACCACGGCGGCAAGTCTACGCGACAGTGAGTTCCGCCCGTCCATATCCTCATGGTCCTTTGCGTCCGTGCAGTGGATAGCGTCGCTGAGATATCTCATCCCGTAGCACCTACAAGGCTGTTGCCAACCAGGCCGCTAAGAGAGGCTACCGCCCCGACCTCCGCGAGGCCGCCGTCGCGCGTGTCTCTGCTATCCGCCAGTCCCAGAGGCCGACCAAGCCCGAGCCGGAAAAGAAGCCCCGTGGGGCGAAGGCCAAGAAGGCCGCTGAGGCTTCGTCGTAAACTCCCGACGACTGCCGTGGGTGATGAAGGCGTGACAAGCGGGCCGTGTAATGAAAGCTATGGTGGCCGGCGAATAGGCGTACTTGCCTCCGTTGACAGTCAGATGGATCCAACAGAAATGGAATCGAGTTGACGAACAATGCACAAAGTTCTGTGTTGGAGAGAGGCTCTGCCCTACGGTTCGAAGCAGGTTTAGCCCTTTCATTTTGGAACGGCCCGGCCTCCTTTCTCCTACCGTATTCAGTCCCATAAGAAGATAGCATCGGCTCACATGATTGCATGCCCGGCCTCCGGGTTGAATGAGTAAACCGCATTCAAAATTTACCTAGGTTAAGTGAGAGGAGACCCATCTCCTACTTTCCGTAGTACCAGTAGCCGTGCGGACATGCCATCAGCTGCCTTGGTCCGGTCTTGCCCGATGCCGACGAAAAAGCCTCGGTTTCTAGGAATACAGTTTCCACGTTAATACTAGACTGTGATGGAACTGTATAGCCTGATGTCATAGCATGAGAACGCCATCTGAGACTGTCGAGTTTCTCGAATCACGGGTTACTTGACGAAGCCTGCCGTCAAGAAGGGTAGCTCTACTGCACAACTAGATAAGGGGAGAGAGGCACCATAGGTTTCTTAACGAGGCAGGCAGGTACATGCGAACCGGATTGGTTTAACTGGCAGTCCTGCACCTGAAGCGGACTCCATGTCATAAGCTTACATCTCCCCAGGTTCATTTAGCCTTGAGCCTTCGAGGAGTCGGGTACATGATAACGGTGACTGGAAGAGCATGGATGGGTTCGTCGGATCCAATGGTGGGGTGAATGTGATGAGGTGGGAATTAGGGGCTGCTGCCATTTCCCCACTTGCTTAACATTATTTACTAGGTAGCATCAAACCGCACTAAAAGGGGAAGCTCTACCCCGATTACGTCGTCGGAGTGTTATTTTGTAGTATTCACATGGTAACCCCGTCATTACCTGCACGTCTTTAGCGTTAAACCCTCAAGGGGAATCCCCCGCCAAGGTACTTACAGGAAACCGCGAAAAAAATGCCCCGCCATCTTCCCGTAGCTTGCCTGTAGTCCATCCATATTCTCCTCATACAAAGCTACCATATACATATAACCTCCTCGAACAACTCTCTCCATCCGAGAATCCCACACTCTCAGATACCCCCCAAAAGACAAGCTCCTGCATTGTAAGTGTCATATTTAAAAGACGTCTTGTTGTCCCTTCGAGAGACCGTTCTTCCATCTGATCTAACTGATCGACTGATCTCAACTTTCAGCAACCCCGCCTTAACACCCAACAAGGAGACAGAACTCAGTTTATACTACCCCACTTGGTACCGCAAACATGGTCAAAGCTGGTATGAAGCCCAACAAAGCTCATGGAAAGCCGTACAGTAGGTTAGATGCGCTGACAAGTTTGTCACAGTCGTCGCTGGCGCCTCTGGCGGTATTGGCCAGGTGTGTGTTATCATCACAACCCCCGTAGCCGGCGGTCCAGAGCTGATACGCAGTGACGCTAGCCTCTCTCCCTTCTCCTGAAGCTCTGTCCCTACGTCGACGAGCTTGCCCTCTACGATGTCGTCAACACACCCGGCGTTGCTACTGATCTCTCCCACATTTCCTCGACTGCTGTAAGAGACCCCCACAATAATGAGCATGACGTCTGCCGAGAACTAAAACACTGATGTCTATTATAGAAAGTCACCGGTTACCTTCCCAAGGATGATGGCGGCAAGACGGCAATGAAGGATGCTGACATTATCGTCATCCCCGCCGGCATTCCCCGTAGGTTTCACTAACAGCTCGGAAATATAAGGCACTAGGTAACTTACACGGGATTAGGCAAGCCTGGTATGACCCGTGACGACCTCTTCAACATCAACGCAGGTATCGTCAAGGGCCTCATCGAGATCGCTGCCGAGGTGGCTCCCAAGGCGTATATTCTTGTCATCTCCAACCCCGTCAACTCGACCGTCCCTATCGCTGCCGAAGTCCTCAAGGCCAAGGGCGTCTTCAACCCCCAGAAGCTCTTCGGTGTCACCACCCTCGACATCGTCCGTGCCGAGACCTTCGTCGCCGAGATTGCTGGCAAGAAGACTGGCTCCGAGCTGACCATCCCCGTCGTCGGAGGCCACTCCGGCTCCACCATCCTTCCCCTCTTCAGCAAAGTAGCCGGCGTGACTATCCCTGATGACAAGTATGATGCTCTCGTCAACCGTGTCCAGTTTGGTGGTGACGAGGTCGTCAAGGCCAAGGATGGCGCGGGATCTGCTACCCTGTCTATGGCCTACGCTGGTTTCCGGTAACTGCTTTCCACAGCCGCTCGTTTTTTCCGTAGCCACCGTGGACTAACATTTTGTATAGTTTCGCTGAGAAGGTGCTGAAGGCTGCCGCTGGCGAGAAGGGCCTCGTGGAGCCCAGCTACGTCTACCTCCCCGGTATTCCCGGTGGTGACGAGATCGCCAAGGCCACCGGTGTTGACTTCTTCTCCGTTCCCGTTGAGCTTGGCGTAAGTAATCCCGTGACCGCTCTGCATATCCCGCGGACTCTGCTAACCACTCGACAGCCTAACGGTGCCGAGAAGGCTCACAACCCCCTGACGGGCATCAACGACAAGGAGAAGACGCTACTGGAAGCCGCGATCAAGGAGCTCAAGGGCAACATCGAGAAAGGCATCAACTTCGCCCACAACCCCCCTCAGAAGTAAACCTCCCCTCCCCCTTTGGTCGTCGTTGGCTCGTCCGGCGTAGCGTCGCCATGGACTTTTTTGATGGGTTTGATTGGGGCTTTGCCGTTTCCCGTCGGGATGATGCGTGCGATTCTTAGAACACGACCAAAAGCCGCTTGATCTTGATGAGTGGATCAGGGGATTATTGGCGTGCATCATAGAGGAAGAAAAAGAATACCATCCTGAGTCTTACCGAAGCACCGGCAACGTAAATTGAGAGATCTGGCGACTGATGATTTTGTGTGTCCCCTTAGGTTGTGAAGAAGGTGACGTGACGCCCGGTCCCGTGTTTTCTCCGTATCTCACCCCATCCTGCCCAGCCCGGAATAGCACAACACGAGACACCGAGGCGGGGGGAAAAAGGGTTGAGGGGTTTCGAAAGCGAGGGTCGTTGATGGATGAAAGCCGAGTATGTATACGTGCGCATTAGGGGCGGCGGAGGGAGCTCTCGTAACCAAGCGAAAGTCGTAATAACTTTTCGGCGTCTCCCAACAGAGGACTGGCTCCTAGGTCTTGAGATTTGGTGATCATCTTCGTCTTCTTTTTCGCTTAGGACACCAAGTATAGACACAAACGCCCCGCGGACGACTTCCCTTTCGTCCGTTTCCCAACGCCCTCGGTCCAAACTAGTTTAGATGCTTCCTTCCCAACGCCTCCTCATGCATACCCCCCAACTCCGAAAACCCCCCAAACCCGAACTCGCCGCCCGTCTGAATCAACCCATTCGCCATGGACGGGATGTATGCCTTATCTGCACATGCCCGTCCATCCCCTGCGTACGCCTTCTTGAAAAAGAATCATGCAGCAACACCCACCCATCCATCATCACGCGGACAAGGTTCCGTGCTGGTAAAAGAACAGCAGGCCCGCCGCAGATGTTTCGGGAACGCGGGCGCATGGCCGGCTGGGGCCGGGGACGAGCCTGTTTGCAAGTTTCTGTGGTCAGCGTGGATGAGAGATTGTGTGGTTTCTCAGCAGGTAACAAGACGGGCATCCATTCTCTCGGATAATCATCACAAGGCAAGGGAAAAAAGATATCGACACGAGGTTTCGTCTTAGTTGCGATTTTTCAGCGTAGAAGGATAAAAAACCTAGGTAGGTTTACATCCGAAATGGTTTGGCCATGTGGTTAGGTAGGTAAGGAGGTTCTGGATGGAACCCGTCTCTGGTGAAGTGAAAGGAGAGACTTACTCAAAGAATTGCGGGGGTCTTCGGGGGTCTGTATTAGGAGGCTCGTTCTCCAAGTGATGTATCGGGTATGACGCTGGGCGTGGTGTCTCTCGCTTCATCGGTTGCCAAGTAGGTTAGGTACTAGAGGGCCTTCGTCTTGATCTGGAACACGGCGCCCGGGAGCTCGTTGGTCTCGCCCTGCACCGTGGCGCTGATGCCCATGGCGGCTAGGGCGCCGCGCAGGATGCCGCAAGGGAACCAGAGGAACTATTTTACCGTTTCATTGCGTTAACAAGTCCGTGTCCCCCACTAACTAGCAAGCCAAGTAAAAAGGGGCGGTGGAGAGTAGAAGAGGAAAGGTGGAAGGGCGAAAAGAATTTGGGGGCGGTTTCCCTTTAGAACGCAAGAGAACGGGGGAGAAGGAAGGAAAGAAAAAGCACCTACGGGCTGCGCCCTCACGACGGCCTGGCCCCCGGCGTCGGCGCTCATGCGCGACAGCGGCCGGAACGCGTTGTCCGTCAACACGTAGACGCCGCGGTGGTTCGTCTTGAGGTTGTCGACCTGCTTGCGGAACACGAGCATCCAGAGGTCCTTGCACACGAACTTGATGGCGTCGAGGGCATCGTGGAAGCGCGGCCGGTCGCGCGAGAAGCTGCCCGGGAGGTAAAATAATATGTTAGTTCCTAAGTTTCCGAGTTTCTCTTCTCTCTTGTCTCGTGGCCTTTGGGTGGGAGCGGGAAGAGGAAAGGGGGAAAGAGATAGAAGGGTACACGGAACCAAAGACGAAAATGGAACACACGAACCGCTCAACCAACCCCATCCCAACACGATACCCCAGCGCCTCAAGACGGAAAAAGACGGCGTCCCGCTCCTCGTCCTCGTCCAGCAGCCTACTGCCACTACCACCACCAACGCGCGAGCCTCCGGCCCCTATTCCCGAGCCCGCTCTTCCCGTGCCCGGCCCCGTAGTAGCGGCGGTGGCGCTCCGCGAACGCCCCGCAGCGTCGGCCACCATCGAGTTCGACATCTCGCCGCCGCTGCTCTGCTTCGCGGAGGCCGGCACGGAAGAAGAAGAAGGGGAAGCGGAGGCAGCCGCCTGCTCCTCGACCTCGTTGGTCACGCGGTACGCCATGGGCACCAGCTCAATGAGCAGGAAGTCGAGGCACGAGGTGCTGAGGAAGGAGGCGGACGGGTCGCCGGCGTTGAACGGCGGGAGGGGATGGTCGAAGGACATGGCTTCTTTTTCTGCGCCGTGCCCGCTTCCCTCTCTCTGGCCTGATTCTTTTCGTCTACGTCGCTCCCGTTGTCGACGGCGGTACTTCGCTACGCTCCCCGCTCAGCTGAGGTAGGTATGTAGCTAGCTAGCTTTGGCGGACGGGTGGCGTGGCGGTCCGTATTGGCTACGTAGCAGTGACTAAGTAACCGTAGAATACCGGGATCGAAATAATGTCACCGGCCGATTGCGTGCGCTGGGCCTCCTCTAATTCCAGATAATCGAGTTCGCGAGCCCTCGGAAACCCTATGCCGATCTGTAGCCTTTCTCTACCCAGGTTCGCGGCGCCGGTTGATGCTAGATTCGCGGGCTCGTTATGTCGCTGGGTGCCTCTCTTTCCGATATCGCGGGTTCTAGGTCGGGGCTGAGAGAGGTAGGGGATAGATAGGTAGCTGAAGCTCGATGAGCCGTACGAATAGGAATGATTAGCATAGAGACCCCAGTGTGCCAATGCCCCGGTACTTGCATAAAACCCAGCATTATCGACTTTGTCACTTACACACAGTGTAACAACCCTAATAATTACATATGTAGAAAGGGACCTCTTTGTACGCGAGGAAGTCCATAACTTGGACTACCTCGCAGACGACGCAAATGCTTGCAAGGATTCATGAGCTCCTCTGCTCTGAGCAATATGGGATAAAAAGGGCGAAGTTCACGACACGGGACACGTGTTTTAGAGATCCCGGAGCCATTGCGAGATCCTATGTTGAAGTGGTTAGGCTAAGGTAATCTCTGGGGATAAGCTACACGCATATGTCAAATGTCTACGAAGTCGTCGCTGCTCCGGTGCCAGTATCCTCCGAAAACGCAAGAGGTATTTTGTTCCATCAACGCCTGAAAGGCAGCCAACTAGCTATTTCCCCTTTCCGTATCGCCACGCGAATTTTCTCACCTACAGCCTGCAGGCGAACTCATAGCGGTCTATGTACAAAGAAGATATCAGACGATCGGATGCCGACGTGTAGGTTATGGTGCAAGCCTGAGATGACATCGCTCTATCATAAGACCGTCATCCGAGCATGTCCTACTCCTAGACGAAGCATAGAAGGCTATCGTTGCAGCATTGGGAAGTTTTGTAGAAGATGAGGTGGGATATATCCGGACTCTTCCCAATTCGCTCGCGACGTTAATTCATCGAAGATGCAGGACGATGTGCTCTGCTAAAGAGGCGGAAATGCGTCATCCGCTGCTGTCCTAACGTCCCGAGCGAAAGTGAGCCTGTCGAGCCGACCACATGGGTGCCGGTTCTGATGCAGAGCTAAGCCCCTTCGATGAGAAATCCGTAACAATTCCGAAAGCAGTCTTTGGACCATCTGCGGCTAGTAGCCGAAAGGAGAAGGGAAGAGAGAATTTCCGCCATCGAATCCCTGCCCATAATTCTGGCGTTTCGGTGCCCGCACAATAGGCTCATCGTCCTCGTCGCTACTCAAGGTTAAATCGATAACCTCCGCCGGCCTCTTCCCAGTCCCCGATCTCGGGACGCTCGAAGGCTCCCTGGAGGCTGTGGTAGAAGCGCCGCTTGGCGTCGCAATGTTGAACATGGAGTGATTGGGGGTAGGCGGAGAGCTCTCGTCGAGCGTTTGTCGGCTGCTAGTTCCGTTGAATGCACGGGAGTCGGATAAGATTGAAATGTCGTCGTCGTCCTCTGCTTTGGTGTTGTTGCTCGAATACCGCGGCCTTCTAGGTTCTGGTTCACCTACCTGGGTTCTCCACTGGCCGTCCGGCTCGATAGTCACCTGCTCCTGGGATTCTGATGTGTTTTCCAGAATATCCCGGACATACTCGTCGACTGCCAGGTTCTCGAATGGCGCTGACTTGTTGCATACGGGGCAGACCCATTGCGGGCCCTGTTCTTGCAGTTGCAGATAAGAATTCGCATCAAAGCATTGGATGTGAGAACAGAGGATCGATCGGCAGGGAGTCCTCAGCCTTGTATAGCTGAGTGGGCACCTGAGAGACAGGACCTGGGACGTTGCCACGACATCCGGGTCATTGGCGGCTCTCGAGACTTTCAAACTTTAGCACACTGCCTCTGTATAACGAGAGAATGCCAGACCTACGTTCTTGAACCACTGAATTCTTGGCGATCTTCTTGCCCCTGATCTTCCCGACGAGATCCTCGACGGGGATTGCTCTGCAGAGGTACAAGCCGAGATAGAACTTCTGCGGTCTCAGGTTAGCTTTATGCGTGGAGCGAAGAGAGGTCCACTTGGATCCAATAATAAATGCTCACTTGACCACGATGGGGAGGGTTTGACTGCTTCACCTTTGTTGTCAGTGCGTATGTGAACTCGACATTGTTCATATAGTTGTATTGCTTTAAACGCAATGAATCGGTGATATCGACCGGTCGTGTCGATCCTGGTTTGCCTTTCAAGCCACGAAGGTTCGCCTTAATTTCACCCCCGTTCACCTTGATCTCAGATTGGTGAGGGAAGGCAATATCCTGGACGCCTTGGTCGTCCCCAGCGCAAAACAGCATGACTCTCATGGATTTGTTGTTTGCACAACGGTTGAGTAGAGGATAGTCATTAACTTTTAAGGGGATGTTGACGGAATTCCGATGCTGGCTCATAGCTAAGATTTTATGTCAGCAGGATCGCTTAAAGAATGACGAATGAGCTAACTGATCGTATTGCTCGACTGTGGGGTGGAAGATGAGTATTTCTTACCCTCGCACGTACGTATGTCGCCTATCCTGGCTTCCACCACATAGAATGGGCTAGCCGCAAAGTGAAGGTCTGATGAAGACTGCGGTTGTCCCTTATAACCGCCGGCAGCATGGCCAGCGCTGTAGCTGCTGTAATTGCTTTGGGAATAACCACTGGTCTGCATGGGCGGGAGGCCACTATGGTAGGGATAATTACTCCGACTCGCTTGACCCTGGCCATAGCCATTGCTATGTGAGTGCGACGCGGAAGACCCCATGGCTGAGTGCGTCGCGTTGGACGAGCTCGAGGCCACTCCGGGACGGAAGTTCTCTATGGAGTTTCTCATGTGTGCGAAGGTTGCGGGATCGGAATGATAGTTCTCGACGAGCGCTGTGGAAAAAGTAGAGTTAGCGACAGGCGGAACGAGGTGGTGGGGGGGCAGTTGACTTGGTATGCCAGGCGAAGACGAGTAGAGAGGTTTGGATGACGTGGGAGTTCCTATGGCAGGAAGGATATATAGATAAAACACAAAGATTAATGCGTCCTGATCTGGAGTCGTCGCCTCGGGTTTGCTTGAGACCTCGGGAGAAGGCTGGGCTTGGATGACTTAGATCAAGGTAGACCATGCTTTCAATCGAGGCGCCCAGATGATGAATGACTCTTTTCCTCACACGGTTTCAGAGACTCATCGTCGGGGTGGGTTGGCAATTGACGGATTAGGACTGGAAGTAGGATCCAGCTCATTCAAACTTTATGTAGATGATAGATTCAAGGGGACATGCGTATGACTAGGAGGGCAGGCTAATATTACCATTCTTAATGCGATTTTGCAGCTCGAGTTTGACACCGCTGGTGCGCAACCCATTGGTAGCGCAAATCTGTTGTAGTTGCTTATTCAAGAGTGTCGCCAGGATCCGCTCGAGTGATCGAATCTCGTTATTCGAAGCCATGACTACTACCGGCTAAGGCAGGGGCGGACGGCCACCCACGGGGCGCTTCATAAGGAAGGCTCGCCCGGGTTGTTCCTCTGCTCCCAGCCCAGCGTTCGATGTTCGATATTCGATGTTCGATGTTCGAGGTTCGAGGTTCTCTACTTTGCCACCGGCTGCGATGGTTCCAAGGTCCTAAGGCCGCGATCCGTAAAACGAGGCGCCGAACTTCTACCCCGGCGAAATGCGACAGTGATAGGGCGTGAAAGGAGATGGCTGCTTTCAGCCTTATTAGAATACCCGCCTGGCAGGGCGAAGAAGTGAAAAAAAAAAATTTGAAAAGGTGGTTATATGGAAAGCTGTCTCTATGATAACTAGCTCAGGGGAAGCTGTATTCTGGCGAAAAGAAAACCACAATTTATTCAAAACCGCCTGTAAAGGAAAGGCTGCGGATGGCTTAAAAAGCTAAGCTAAGTTGTTCATGGATCTCAAAGGTTGTCGTCCCCGAAATCGCCCCCAAGCACACAAAAGACGGATGCACAGACCCTGTTACCATCCCCCGGAAAACGGTAGGCACTGCGCCAAGACGGGTTTACACACCATGGAGACCCCGCCATCCTGCGCTACTGACTGCTAAAATATGCGCTAAATGCTTATCTTATCAGAAAGTTGATCCCCTGGAAAACGCTACCTTTTTTTCGCCTCGACATCCGCCAGGCGTGCCCTTCGTGATTTCAAGCTCGTGAAAGGGCAGATTGCCGAGTAATTCGTCTTTGAGGTATGTACCTGGTTTTCTATTTGTAACCCGGAAATGTCCGCTACAAGCATTCGGCACCTTAGCTTCCGGTTCCTCCTAAAGGTTCCTTCGGATTCCTTCATGATTCAGTCCCTGTATACCCGAATCGGCAGGCTTGCTCGAGGGGCGTTGTGCGTGAGATAAACTTGACCTTGCGCAACCCCCCGCCTCCCTCCACACAGAACTACGACACAAGTCGCGAAATTGATAAAACGACTGATGTTTCGTTCTTTCTCCCCGTACTTACCTACGTTACACTAGACTCCACCCATCCGAACTGGAACTCACTGTCTGCCTAGCAGCCTGACACCCTTCCACGAGGAGGACGACGACAACAAACCACAGACAGGCCAACCACGCAATGGCGAAGAGCTCTCGCGCAAGCACGCGCAAGGCGAACAACCGGCGCCTTAAGGCCAACGTCTTCGGGCCGGTCGAGTCGGCACGCGCCGAGCGCCTGTCGGCCAAGCTCCTCGAGCTGGCGTCCCAGCCCAAGCCGGAGGTGAAGGAGGTGAAGGTCGTAGAAGACGTCGAGGCGGCAGAGGTCATGATGGACGAGGACGCGGCGGCGGCGGAGAACGCCGACGACAGTAAGACATATTCGTAGCCTACGCCATGTGTTTGGTACGTCTAACCGGTTGCCAGCAGCGATGGACGTCGACAGCAACAACACCACGGCAGCGAAGTCGGCGCCATCGAACAACAAGCGCGACGGCAAGGGACGCATCCAGAAGCGGAAGAAGAAGGCCAACAAGGTCGTATTCGCCCTGTACAAGGACAAGAAGTCGTCGAAGAGGAAGCGTTAGAAAGACAAAGTCCATATGGAAGAGATCATATTTCTCAGGTTTTAGGAGATCAATCGGCTGGGAGTTTGGTTCTTTATATCCTTTCTTCTTATGGTACAGCTAGGTATACATCCATCCAAACGTACAAATGATACCCTCACGAAACCGACTCTGGCCCCGTCATTGCCCCGGACTCCATGTTCTGCGCTGAGACCGGGGCCGGTGTTGTTGTTGAAGTAGCTCCTCCTACCGTAGGTGCTGGACCAGGAGCTGCAGTGGGTATAAGGGATGTTTGCAGTGGTGTTGCTGGCGGATGATATTCTAGTTTTGTGTTCGTATAAGGACCCATGGCTGGAGCTGTCATTGGAGGGGGTGCTGCGGTGTTGGATGCAGGTGTCGTAGGCCCAGACTTCGGTGCATGCGGCACAGCTGACGCTGGCACTGGTGTTGCTCGTGTCACCGAAGGCGAGTCTGTGGGTCCCGGTGCAGGTGTCGCAGACTGGTCTCCTGACTCAATAGACGTAGCCAAAACTGGTGCAAGCTGTGATGCCGACGCAGGTGTCTCGGCTGGTTGGGGTTCCTGGGCATCCTCTTTCCCGTCTTCATGCGCCTCGACGGGTTCTGGCTGCGGTTTCGCCGGTCCAGGAGCCTTCGGGTCCAGGAACCGAGCCGGAACACCGCTAGCCGCCTGGGCGCCGTTACCGAGCCAGGCGCCGACTAGCCGGCTCCACTTGTAGTCGCCGCGCCGCAGCTTCTGGATCTCCTTGTATGCATAGCCGTTGTAGTACGGCAGGCCCGTCTTCGGGTCCCTGTACCGCGCCGGGTGGTTCGTTATCACGCAGCGCGGTGCCGGTGTCGGTCCTGTATATTCTTGGTCAGACCATGCCTCTTCATACTCTTCATACCTACCGCCTGCGTCTACTCGGAGAAATAGGGGAAGAAGACGATGGAAGTTACACGTACTCGCTAGTTTGCACATTTCCTGGCCGAACAGAATGCGGTTCTGTACGGCCTTCTCCTTGATGGCGTCCTCGTCGAAGTTCTGGAGGATGATGCAGTTGCGTGTCGCCTTACCGTTCGCCGGCGGAGATGGCGGAGGAGAGGGTGCAAGTCGCTGCGTTTTCGCCGCATTTGTGTCTGCCGATTTTTGATTGGCAAGGGGTGTTGAAGATTGGCGCCGTTTCTGTGTAGGCGCCTTCTGGACAGAAGAGGTTGTTGGCTTGGGTGGCTGTGAGGGCGTTGTTGTAGGAGGGAGGCTGTTAGTTTGCGGCATCGACAACGGCGAGTGTCTCTGCGCCGTGCTAGGGGGTGCTAAGATGTTTGACGATGTATTCGGCGTAGAATGATACCCTATCATGGGCATAGATAGCCCACCTTTAGAGACTCCAGCTGGTGGAGCTAAGAAACTATTCGGTGGCTTCATCTCTGGGGGCTTCATTAGTCCGGTCTGCTGAGGCGGCGCGAACATGCTAGTTGTATATGTACTTTGTGCCGGTGGTCTAATATCCGGGGGCTTCATCTCAGGAGGTTTGCTTTCCGGTGGTTTCGATACTGGCAGCTGAGGACTCGGTTGAGTTGTGGGCTTCATGGGAAGAGGCGAGGGTAATGTGCTCTGAGGGGTTGCTGTACTCGTATCCACGGCCTTCTCGGTGGCTGCTGGCAACGCAGGCTGAGAAGAGGCCGTCTTTTCCAATCCAGACTTCGTCGCGCTAGGTGAGCTCCCACCTGTTGCCTCAGTTGTTTGAGGCGTCTCCGAGGAGTCTTCGGGCTTCGATGCCGATTCCTCGCCTCCCGCCTTTGCTACGGACGAGGGTGTCTGAGCGGGCGTAGCGTCGAGCTCGCCTCGAGTGGACTCCAGGCTCTGGGGATCATTGTCTTTCTTCGGACTTTCTCCCGGCTCTTCGTGGGCAGTTTCGTGGGCGGCGTTGGAGACGCGCTTTTTCTTGACCGGCTTATCTTCGATGGTGACGATCTTGCCGACATGCCTCAGTTTGCCATCGATCCATTCCCCCATGCCACTCCAGAAGGTGACTACAGGGCCATCCAGTGTCCGGTTGTTAAGAGCCGCCAACTTGGCTCGACGTTCCTCTTCCCGTTGCTTCTCCGCCTCCTCCCAGCGGTTTAAGCTCTTGGCGTTCTTCTTCTCCACAATCGCAGCCTCTGCAAGCCTTTCGGCTTGCGTCATGGGCGGCTTCTTGAGAGCCTCCATCTTCTTGGCTTTCCGCTCCATAGCCTCGACCTGCTTGAGACGCTTGACCTCGCGCTCGATCATCTGCCTGTGTAGCTGCTCTTTGCTGGACATTGTCGTCCCTCTCTTCGACGCTCGAGTGGGCATGTCAGCGGGAGAAGGCAGCCAACTCGTTCTCTCAGACTTCTTCTTAGGTCTTGGTGTCGGGGTCGCCGTAGTCGAGGTGCCAATAGCCGCAGAAGCGGTATTTATTTTCACCTTTTTCTTCCGAAACTTGATAGGAATTGCTTCCTGCGCCTTCCGCTTCCTTGCGGCTTGTCTACTCTCCCTGTCCCGCCTCTCTAGCTCTTTCTCTCCCTCCATCTCATCACCGTTCTCTTGAGCATCTTCATCGTCGGAAGACGAATCCATTTGCACATCCGAGGCATCATCTTCGACGTCGGTGAAACCAGCATCGTCTTCGGCTTCCGCAAAGAGGAGTTCGAGTTCATCGTCTGGTTCTTCGGCGGCGATCATCGACTTCATGCGGTTGCCGGCGGTAGACCGTCTCTCTCGGCCAGTCGCAAGCCACTGAACGGGCGTCGGTTCCGCCTCGTCGCCGGAAGCGGCATCGTCGGAGCTTGATTCTGACTCGATCTTGGAATCGTCGATTTGCATACGCTGTTCATCCCCTACAGAAGCCATATCTCGCCGTTCGACGATAGCAGCTGCGCGTATTATTTCGGTTTTGGCGTGGTTTTAATGCATTTGATATGTGTGCTAATGCTAATTGCAGCAAAAAAAGGTACAAGGCTGAAGAAAGTGGATCCAAAGCCCCATGAACGCGTTCGGCGCTGACAAAAGAGCAGAATCGTCACTTTTCGGCGCTAGTCCTCGTCTAGCTAGGCTTAATTACTTGCATGATCTAGCGTGTCCCCTCCTCCGAAGTACCTATGTACTACGTGCCGGTATTTCATCCAACGCCGAACAAACATCACTGCTTACCCTTCGGCATCCCGTCGTCCATATCTTCCGCTTGACAACCCTTTTTTGCCCGGGTAATTAGGATGTATTCCCCGCACTTCAGCTCGGTATGCCGTTACATCAATAGGGTTTCAAAGGTATATCATAAAATGAGGAATATCTCCATCACCCATCATGGCTCCTTCACTCCCTTCGAGCTATCTGTCTACGAAATCGCATCCCTTGAAATCTGTATAAGGAGAACGGTATCCGGCCAAGAAGTCTAGTAATGCCCCAAATCCCCGCCTTTGACGCGCTTCCCTTGCAGAAGGACGGGCCGCCAGGCAACGCATGGGGTTTATTTGGACCTGACGACCAGCTTGGACGTCTCAACTTCCTCACCCCGGAAGTTGTGAAGGCCGCCGCAAACGAGATACAAGTCGGCACCCGTATCTCCTTGGACTGGGATCTGGACAAACCGAAGGTCCCCGGTTACGATCGTCAGACTTTCCGGCACCAGATATTGAATAAAGCCCCAAGTATACAAAACGACGATGCAGTCGAGTTCAACACGCAGGGTGGCTCTCAGTGGGACGGCCTAAGACACTTTGGTATGCATGTACCATCCGTGTGCTCCTGTCATCACTGCATACTTACAGCCGAACGAAGGCTATCAGAGTTACCAAAAGTTCTACAATGGACGAACACAAGACGATTTCAGAGTCGGCGACGATATGGGCATCAATAGTATGCATGCGTTTCATGAGGCTCAAGGAGATCATAACTAACCCGGTCCGAGTCTGGGTTGAGAAGGGCGGAATCGTCGGCCGCGGTGTCCTACTTGACTGGGCCGACTGGGCTGCTAAGAACGGCATTGACCCCGACCCGTTCCGTTCAGCTCCCGTAGAGCTCAAACATCTCAAGCGCATCGTAGAAGATTGCAACATTGAGTTCCGGTCAGGCGATATCCTGTTCGTCCGGGTCGGCTTCGTGAGGGCCTATGAAGAGCTCCCCTCGGAGGAGCTCGACGGCTTCTTTACCAAGGCAGACTCGCGTTTCGTGGGGCTGGAGGCTACTCAAGATTCCTTGCGATGGCTGTGGGACAAGCAATTCGCTGCTGTCGTCAGCGACTCCCCTGCCTTCGAGAGAGGCCCCATAAACGGTCCGTTCAATCACCCAGATGTCAACATCCACCAATGGTGCTTGGCTGGCTGGGGAATGCCTATTGGGGAGCTTTTCGACCTCGAAAGGCTGGCGCAGGAATGTCGGCGGCTGGGTCGTTGGTCGTTCTTCGTGTCTAGTATGCCATTGAAGGTGAGTCCTTACCATATGGTCTAAATTCTGCCATTGACAGTGACAGGTACCGGGCGGCGTCGCAAGCCCGCCTAACGCTGTCGCCATATTTTGATTCGAGTTTACTCGGCTTTTGGTGAATTGTTCCTTTTGTGTTATGGCGTACGTCGAACGTTCTTTTCTATTTTACGACTCTCTCCAGGTGATTTCATAATCTCAGACTTTCTCGTACATAACGTCTGCCCTCACAGTGTACTTGACTCGGTTGTCAATACCAGCCCCCTCGTGGTACATGTTTCTCTGCGTCATAATGTGGGCGGAAATAGTTGCCCGGTTCGTATTTCAGGAATTTTAGTGCCTCGTTAAGACGGGAGATCTTCCACTTCTCCTCGCGAATGACGGACATCTGGCCCGTGATATCAGGCACACTGTGCAGCGTGGCCACCTCCGGGGGAAGATGGGGGGAGAATGCGATACAAGAGCCGATCAGCGAGGGCCTTCGGGTTGTAGATGGATGATACGGCTGCAGCGCCGTGAAGAGGGGACGAGTATCTGGCTACCATTGTACGCCGTCATCGTGGCGGGAGGCCAGGGAGCATTGTCAGCCGGTTGAACCAGTGAGATCAGCTCGGCGCATTGCTCCCGCGTGAGGATGTCATTGATCACCATGGCGAAGTAGTCCGCATACTCCTTCACTTCGCTCTCTTTGAAATCAATTACCCTTGCTGAAGCGTAGAACAGGCACCGGGCCGTTCAGCACCCTCGATTCCAGGGCGGCTTTGTCGCTTGAAGCCATTTTGTCCAGGTAGACCCAAAACTGCTGTTGATAAGAACAGGGAGCTGGAGACGTTGATGGGATCGATGAATTCCAGAAGGAGGTGCTTCATCAGTCTGCTGCCTAACAAGATATGGTCACCCGTGATCCCAGACCGTCCCATTTTGAGATCTTGGCACGGGTATTCTGCCACTTTGCGATCCCATCCCTTGAACTTAGTTCTGGTCTTCATCTGCAGCTATTCGCGACCCTATAATCGTCGTACTCCACTTCAGCTACTGAACCCCATTCTCAGCACTCCCAGTGGACTTAGTAGTCAGCCGGATACACTACCATATGCAGAGGTATTTTATGTTAGATTCTTCACCAGGCCCACGAAATACCTGAATTAGCTAGAATGTCAATCCCCATATAGTTTGTATGCAAAGTAACATTATTGATTTGTCGCGGGTACATATAACGCTATTGCTAGCAACGCAATAGCGGCGTCGCTTTTGCGACATGATTCTTCTGCTGTTTTTGGTTTCTTTTATTAGGATTTAGAGCTGTTGTTGGCGTTATCAAAGCCAATCCGCCGTTCGAAGGGTTGCTTTTTATATACTAATTATGATCATTTAAATTTATTTTCAATTAGCTTTTAAATGGCTTCAAACGGCGTTGAATTCGCGTTGATAGGAAGGAATAGCTTGCAAGAAAGGGCTTACTTAAGCTGCTATCCTCGGTATTGATGAACGACAAATAGATGATGTATTTCCCATACAAATGATATAGGCTTCTACATACTAGCTTCATAAAGCAGGTTGTGGGTTGAGTGGAGAAACCAACATTAATTACCCCTGCGTATTGTAAACTGTGGTTCCGATGAGCTTACGTGGGGACCCCACGGGTCCGGGGAGGTCCGTCTACCGGTATCCAATGAGCTATTCGCATATGGTCAGCAGTTCTCCATAGGGTCAAGTCGTTAGCCGTATGTATAGACCCCACCTATGCAGTGTTCTCACCATCATCTTTAGCAGCCCGTTGTTCAAGTTATTTTTAAAAGGTCGTAGTTGGTCCCTCTAGCTGGTCCTCCTATCAAAGGCGAGTCGCCGCGAGTTATGCCAAGGAACTCTTTCCGGCCACTACTGCTGGTCATTCCCATCTTCATCGGTCTGCTCATCACTCGATAACCATTCATGATGACGTCCGAAGCTCCTTCCAAAGGAAAGCCATGGGCCGATACGCCCATTGACCTTATTACGACCCCTCAATATGAGACCAAGAAGGTGAGCAACTCGATCCCTTATCACGCGAAGCCAACAAATCTAGACCAATCTGTTAACTTGATTCAGACCGACATATTCACCACGGGAGCAACACATATGGCCCTGCTGCATAATGCAATCCTGCGGGGCTACAACTCAATCTACCTCCAGGCTCCTCGTGTGCAGCCGTCTGACAAGGCAGCCTTTATCGGATACGCCTTGACTTGGTATAAGTTCGTCAAGACGCACCACGACGATGAGGAGGTCACCCTCTTCACCAAAGTCGAGGATGTGCTGGACGATAAGTCTATCTGGGAAAAGACGCACAAGGAGCACGAGTCCTTCCTGGGCGGGCTCGCGCAGTTCCACTCGTACCTGACATCCCTAAAATCGTCGGCCGACCTCTCGGGCGCGGAGCTGCGTCGCATCATGTCGTCCTTCCAGGACGCGTTCGCCGCGCATTTCCACTCGGAGATCTCGACCATTGCCGCGCTCGCGCACCACCCCAACGCGCCGAGGCCGGGCTCGCCTGAGGAGGCCGCGGCGTCCGCGACGTTCAAGGGCTGGGGCAAGAGCACGGTCATGAAGGCCGGCACCCTGGACGTCGTCCCCTTCTTCCTGCTGAACCTGGACGGCACCGTGGAGGAGGGTACGTGGGCCAACTGGCCGCCAATCCCGGCGCCCATCAAGTGGGGATTGACGAATATCGCCGGGGCGTACCACTCGAGCTGGTGGAAGTTTTCCAGTTGTGCTGGGGGTAAACCGAGAGAGTTGTATGCGCTACAGTTCCCCGAGGAGGGGACGTCTAGTTAATGTGGCTATGCACGTGGCATTGGGACTGAGGCGAAAAGGATTTTCGGGCGTTTGTACGGGGGACAGGGAATGGTGCTCTGCTTTTACGTAGGATATTCAGGAGACTCTTGGAGACGCGACACTGTCACGTTACCAGCGCACGTCATTGGCACCATTATGAAGTAATTATAGCATTGTGTTCACAGAGATGTAGAAATGAGTTAGATCTCTTATGGCCATTACCCATCTCTTAAGTTATATCCCGGTTCCACTGGTCACTACTATCTGGATGTACTCGGCCTTCGAACCACACCCGGTAGCTTGATCGGCCATTATAGTTAGACGTGGGTTGGTATTGTACCAGTACCTTTGCCTTCCTATAATCTGTATCCTGTTTCTTCCCGTTTTGCCCTCCCACATCCGCCTTCCTGCGCAGATCATAGCCGATCGCGTGTATCGGCACTGGATAGTTGCCGAAGATGGCTCGAATCTCGTCCTTGATTCTCTCGGTCTGGTCTGGGAACCGGAAGCCTGCTCTTATGAGGGACTCCGGGGTGAATATGAACACCCTCGGCTTCACTTCGTCGTCGAATAGGTTACAGCGCCGTCTGCTCTGCCCGGCATTGAGCGTCTCGGGGCTACGCAGATCGTCAATACCGATTCTGTGGTGGGCGCTCGTAGCATTGCCCCTACGCAACGCGGACAATACTTCGTAGCTGAAACGAGCTTCCTTACTGGGGCCGTCCTCGAACATAAGCGGTCTTCGGTTCAGGAGAAGGCCTGTGAAAGAGGGGGTCTCCCATACATGGGTTAACCACACGCCTCTGCGTGAGACCACGACAACGGACGTGCAGCCGTGGAGTCCAGTCGCTGCCACGCTGACCACCCTGTCGCCGAAGGTTCTGACGAGGGATGACGTGGGAAACGTAAATGGGTTTCTGATCTTCACCAGCTCCACGCCGTGTCCTTCCGAGTAGGCCCGGGCAACTTCCCCACGCATGAACAGGTCGTTGCTAGATCCCTCATAGTTGAAAGGACTTGACCATTGTCCCGTCGGCGGCTCCGTGCTCCTCTTGGGTGCGCTTTCGATGCCTCGGATAATTGCGGCCCTAGCACTCATATTAAGTACGAGTGTGAGAAATCCTATGGCTTCGTACCTCCTGCGGATCAGGCGGCTCTAATTTCGTTTCATCAGCCATAGTACAGGAATAAATAGTACATGCTATTCATACAAAATGCTGTAAATCGACACGAAAGCAACTTGCGTGATGCGTAGCTCAAAGCTCCATTGGCTTGCCCCTGAAGAGTAGAGGTGCGGCAGCCAGGCACTAAGCCCATGAACAGATGTCCTAACAGCCAAAAAATAAAAAATAAAAAATAAATTGAATGCTCAATGTATAGGGAGTATGCCCGCGAACGCCGTGTACTATAAGCAACATTAGTAGATACAGGAAATGGCATAGGCCGCCAGGGGAGGAAACCAAACAAGCGCTAGTTCTTGGAAAGCACCCTGACGCATCCAAGGTGAGGTTTTCGTTGTATCACTACACCTCAGTAAGGAACCCTTGATGCCAATAGTTGTGTCCAGAATTCACGGGAAATATTCATCGGAGTATAGATACTCACAGGTATGCGTCGAACCGGGTGAACCGCAATTCCTCCGCCGGTCATTGAGTAAGCTAGTTGGATGTGGCAAGACGGGATGACACAACTGCGTCGAATGCTCACGTAGTACATAACCTCTCCGGTGCCGTCGGAAATTAAAGTGCTAATCCTACCGTAGAACTTAGCTCCACGGGTCCCCTGAGTAGGTCTTCCAAGCCCACTTGTACGTCGTATTGACATGATAGGACATCCTATCCGTCCCGAGGCCGTTTCTGGCGTTACCAATGCCACATCTGCTGACATTAGCAGGCCACGAGTTTCGGTATCCCCCCAACCTTTGTAGTGCTCTCAATCCAAAAGGTTATATTCGTCTCAATTTGTAAGAGAATCGAAATCGAGAGGCGGATCGCTGAAGACACACGTAGCCGGCGGCAAGAAAAGGGGATTTAAACTTCTCCGCTAGATGCCGTAGAGGCCTGAATGCTGTGTCAAACTGATAGATAGCCACGCTGCCGAGGTTGGTATACCTTATCGGCCCCAGGCAATGTTAGTAAAACTCCTAATTTTGATGCTTGAATCAAAAGTTGGAATGGATGGTTGAGGATATTGATCACTGATGTTGCCTGTTCGGAAGTTGTGCTTTGAAATCGTACCACCAGTACTGGACATATTGAAACTAAGGCTCAATAGTTGTTCAATAGCTAGGTCTTGGCTCAATAGATCAGCCCCATAACCACCCTCTCTTTCCTAGCTAGGACCTTTTAGACGCCAACCGGATAAGTCTAGTTCTTCAGTTGCAAATGCTTCACCTTGTGATATCAGGGCTTCATAGCCTTCTATTGCTACCCTGGAGCACCTCCTTCAAATGGTCCCCAAACAGGCAGGAGAGACTTTCTGCCAACATCGCAAATGTCGGGTCCTAAGCATGTACTTCCTGTGCCCGCCTTTCTTATCTCTAGGTCAGAGCAGAGCTTACAGGTGCCGAATTCGAACAGAGCCTGTTCCGGACCTGGGTCGTCATTGTTCGATGTGACTATGTAGGGGGAGCTCCGAAATTCACTTTAGGCCAACGTCGCCGCTATATCGGGCGCTACATTCACGGCGGTCGCTTGGGTCTGACCGAGTTCACCGGCAAGAATCGGTGTTGATAGCGTCCCAGACGACGCTCGAATCCTTTCCTACACAGGTTGTGCGCAGTCTGGGTATATCGTGGGTCGTGGAGACCGTTGAGACATTGGAGGGCACATATGAAGCAGGGAACTCGTCGAAAGGTAGACGAAAGATCCAGAGCTATGGTTACGGTTCAGGGGGTTTAAGCATTGGGGGCAACGGGCTGTGATTTCTAGAATCGTGGGATATAGTGAGCTATGTGCAAAAATGACTCCCCGAAACATCTCCGGTAGGGCTATATGATCAACCCCCTATGCCCCGTTGTCAAACTGATAGCCGGCCGGGACTGCCGGCCCCACACTATGACTTCAATAGTCCGAGGCTAGGAACACACTATGACGGGAACGGACCGTCGCCCTGATACTAAGACGAAGCCGTTAGAACGAAGTTGTCAATCGGACGTGCGTTATTGAAGTGAGAGAAGGGCCCATAGAATCTGATCCACTTGAGCGCAAGTGTCGCCGACTGTTAGCCGAGTGCCTCCCCCCTCCCTTCCGAGGTCGTATCAGAAGGAAACTAGCTGTTGATGATTGGGTCCTAACGACACGGCACAATTGACCGTCCTATATACCCGTTGCTCAACAGGACATCTCTGAGTATAGCAAGTGGCAATAGCATCAAGTTGCATCCCGCTTCTGCTTTGGAGCATTGTTAGTATCTCCCTTAGCTTAAGGGGACGAGGAGAAGCGAAGATGGAAGAACGGTAGGGCAGACAGTGTTTCACCACGTCGCCTTGCAAGTCGCCAATCCGCTGCGCGATTATTAATAGCTCGATAGAGAGGGCGAGGCAGCTCGTCACGATGCGTGGGCCAAACAGCTGCTAGGCTATGGGCCAATGGATTCCTTGAGGGGTCCGAACAGGCTGAATTCGGGAGTATAGCCGAACTTGATCCAGCTCAGCTTGTAATCGCGATTAATAATGCGTCATGTAAGCTGTCGATGCCCTCGCCAGGTTAAAGCTTTAATCCAACTTCACGGCTAGAACGGCTTGGCTTTTGCACCTTTTGAGCCTGAGTTCATGCTCGAGAACCCCCTAAAGTTGACCGCCGCACCGGGGCCGCATTTGCCAAGATTGGCGGAAGCGTTCACGGCATATGCGCCTCGGCTGCTTGAATGTGTATACCGAAACCCGTAGTAGTAGCGAAGTCACAGACGTCGCGTTGAGCTCTTACTTACGTCTTGGTAGTTGCTCCGCTGTATAATCGTTACTTCATAGTGGAGTTCCTAAAATAGCGATAATGTCGGACCGCATAACAAAAAGCACACTAATCGGTCGATCCATCGTTGACTCAGTGGAGCTCATGGAAAATCCCCATAGTAACGGATTCCGACATTATCGTCCATGTGACATCGAGCTATGATCGCCTTTTTATAATGCTTATTCTATATTTCACACTAAGCCATGGTCCGATGACAAAGCAGTTGTAGACACTCGTCATGGTTGTGGGCCGCTCACGACCGAGCCAGTCGACCGAGGCCTGAAAGGACTAAGGAGTGTAGTGATGGCCGACCTCCACCGACAGAATATAAAGGGGGTCCCCCGATGGCGTTCATATCCTCCTTCGGTGACTACTAGGGCCCTCGAATCACGAAAGCGCCGCATTCCCCTACCGGCGTCATGCACACGATACTCGGCATTTCGACAGGCTTTGCCGTTCTCCAATGGGCAACGCTAGGAACTTCCGCGGTGTTGTTGAGTGGCGGGACTATTGTCGCATTTGATACTGAGACCGAGCTACCCCAAGTTATCCGCAATGGCTCCCTGCTCATCGAAGATGACAAGATCGCCTCGATCTTCGACTCGGAGCCTAGCGATATCCCAGCTGATACGGAGATCATCAACTGCAAGCACAAGATCATCACTCCAGGGTTCATAGATACTCACCGGCATGGTTGGCAGACCGTCTTCAAAACGCTCGGGTCCAACACGACCCTCGCGGAGTACTTTGACCGATATGGCGAGTACGCTGCTGGCCCCTCATTCACCGCAGAAGATGTCTATATCAGCCAGCTAGCCGGCTTGTATGAGGCCCTGAATGCTGGCGTGACAACAACCCTGGACCACGCGCATCATACTTGGTCCCGAGAGACCTCCCAAGCCGGCCTCCAAGCATCAGTTGACAGCGGCGCTAGGGTCTTCTGGGCGTACGCGTTTCATGACGTCGCGAACTACACTTTCGCGGAACAATTTGATGACTGGCGCGACCTGTTTTCCAAGACTGAGAGTGACACGACTACTGTCGCTATCGCGTACGATGCATGGACATCAAATCCGACGGCCCACGAGACGAAGGAAATAGTAAATCTAATCCAGTAAGTTACATAGCTATAACAACGCATGGAATCCAAGGTGCTGACTCAAGCGACAAGGGAAAATAATGTTTCGGTCGTGACAGCACACGGCTTGGGAGGGCCGTGGTGCAGTGAGTTTGTCGTAGCACCTCGGTTGGCCTTAAAGACTAATTCTCTCGGTAGTTGGCAATCTCCCCGAGGCATTTCAGAGGGCTGGGATTCTCAATTCGAGCACACCGATCGTCATTTCCCATGCCTCCTTTCTCACGGCGGAAGGCGCCCAGCTTCTTCGCAGTACGAATCAGTACATCTCCGTGACACCCGAAAGCGAGATGCACTACGGGCACGGCCACCCCACTAGCCGTCTGATCCAGGACCAAGCAGCTCTCGGTATCGATACGCATTTTACGTTTTCGAGCGACGTTTTGACCCAGGCACGAATCTGGCTACAGACCCTAAGGGCCGAGCTCTATGCGACGGTTACCAGGAATTGGGACATTCCCGTTAACAACCCCATGTCGGTAAATCAAGCCTTTACGCTTGCGACTCGGAGCGGCGGGCTGGCCCTCCGTCGCCCCGACCTGGGCGTCATCACACCGGGCGCCAAGGCAGACGTCGTGGTATGGGATGGTCGCTCGCCGGCACTTCTTGGATGGACCGATCCGATTGCCGCGGTGATCCTCCACGCCAGCGTGGCCGATATCGAACACGTCATAGTTAACGGCGTGTTCAAAAAGCGCGAGGGAAAACTGGTTGTTGATGACTACGCCGAGATCCAGGACCGGTTTCTGGCAAGCGCCAAGCGCATCCAGGACATCTGGAAGTCGAAACCCTTACCTGCGCTGGAAGGGACATTTCAGAGCGGCTACCCCTATGACAGAGTTCAAGTGAGTGACGTGTTACCGGGCCAGGGCACGGGATACGGGCCTAAGCATACCTAAGGGCGGCTGTGCAAAGGTAGATTTTGACACGTAGCTCCATCTAGGGCACAGTTGTGCTGGCTTGATGTAACATCAATGCAAGGCACCAGAAAAATAAAAGTAAGATTAAAAGTTCACGAATAATGAAGTAAAGAGAACATAGCGTGGTCATAGCAGGAGCATAATGGATTCCTGAATTTATGAAGTGAAAATAAAGTATACCTTGGACTGTTTCATTTGATTTTCTGACTGTACAATAATGAAAAGACTTTAATAGGGCTAAGGAGGGCGTATAAAACGATGACACGTGACTAGCTCCACAGCCTAGATGCAAGACTTCCCCCCATCTGGTAGCGAGCACTGTTCACCGCCAGATCATGTCGTTGCACAATTTTCCACTTTAAACAGACTGGGAGGGGAATATGTAACGCGATGTGCTCCACGCGTTTTCCTGGGTTATCCCTATTAATCATTTTCGCTCCTTCGTCGGCCGTAGTTAGAGCTACTAGCTAGCTACCTTAGAGCTTTGCCATTGTCACTCCTTTATTGTTGTTGCGTTGATCCGTTTCCCCAACCTCGCTTTTATCTGCTTCTAATATGTCCATTTACTTAAACTGGAGAAGCCTCTTGAATCCACATCTGCCCGACCCTCAACTTCAACCTCGGCGTCAGACTCATGCGACGCGGGCGTCTGGACGCCATGCGGTAGGCGCAGTAGACGCGCCAGGCGCCGCAGACGCAGCGGCCCCTTTCAACTGGAACACACAGCTCGCCGATGCAGAGGACGCAATAGCCTCCTTGAGTCGGAAGACCCAGTTCACTATCGCTGCCATACTCTTAGGCACCATCTGTATGCTCCTCGTCTGGCGCTATCTCCGGAGGAACAGAACAGATCTTGAGCCGTTGCCGCCGTTGGCTAATCAGGATGAGGCGATCAAGATCCTGCAAAGGAATTGCACCAAGCAGGTAGAGGAGGCCCGGTCACAGTTTGAGAGATCCCTTAGCCAACGGATTGAAGCCATCGAAAAGGAGTTCCAGAATGCTCTATCGGAGCAATCCAGGGCTATCGAGGAGAACTTCCGCAAAGGCCTCAACAAGAGGGTTGAGGCTCTTGAGGCCCGCATGAAACTGGATCAGGAGGTTATCGAAGGTGCGCATGGAACACTGCGCCAAGGAATGGAAACACTAGAAGAGTGCATTCGATCAATTGACGGCAAGCAACTGGATCTGGAGGCGACGCTGATCGTCCAAAGGGGACTAAATCACCGGCTCGAAAAAGTGGAGGGCATCCTGCAGACGACTGACGGCAAGACGAGAGCTTTGAGCCAGAGAGTCGAAGCCATCGACGACAGCTCGCGCGTCCTCGACAGCAGGAGCAAGTCTATAAGTCAACGACTTGAGGCTGTCGAGGACACGGTGGGGTCGATGGACGGCCAGGCGGCGCTGTTGTCACATGACGTGAGCCGCGGTAGCTTGGCTGTCGAGAAGCTACAGAAGCAAGTGAAATTGCTGCCTGACGCCGAGAAATTCAAGGGGCTATCGCGTGCTTGGGACGCCCGCTTCAAGAAGATGGAGGCTAAGCTTGAGCAGTAAGTCTCCTCCCTCGGGATGAAGCATTATCTTCGCTGCGATTTTCTTGTATCAAGACGAATGAAGTGTGTTTATTTCAAAAATTGGTGGCCGTGGGCGTTGAGCACAATGGAGCCGTTCCTCTTCAAGCCCGGTAATCATACTAACTAGTCATCAGGTGTCAACTTAAGCTGGAAGAGACTCTTGAAGAGCGCGCCGAGACCCCTTCTTTGACAGTGTCTCGCATGGAGTCTCAGGAGATACAACCCACAGGGGTTTTCGAAAACCGCAGACAGAGCTATTCCCCCTATGACGATTTCATATCTATGATTCCCACCCCGCCGAGTGTCCGCTCGATGTCCAGCAACAGCCATACCCGCACATACTCAACTACCAGCTCCTCCCCGACTGCTAGCATGCCTATGACGCCCGAGCGGAAGCGTATAGACATGGCCGGGTTCCGGGAGATGACCTTTTCGTCGAGGCAGAAGCTGCTTCCGAGGAGTAGCTCGAGTAGCTTCACCAGCAGCAAATGATACGTATATTAGTTATAATCAGCATCATACCCTTTCATATCACTTCTGCCGTTCACCATGCACACGAGACCTTGAAAGACCCGTATGCTTGGCGCCGTGTGCCCGAACGTAGTGCAACTGCTGCATGAACAGCTGATGCTGACAGTCTACTCGTGCAACCTGGAAGTTTTCCCTCTACTGTGGACATCGCTTTGACGGATGTCGAGTGCCGATGACTTACCGTACTTAGCAAACGGGTCTTATGAGAACTCATTACAAAGAAGCTTGGGACCTATCATGTGGCCTGTCTTCGCGGCATTGCACTTGAACGGATTGCCTACGGTTCGACGCCGAGATCTGGTCGAGGATTCACGATCGTGGAAGCGGACGACAATCGGACTAGTAAGCAACGCAGTTGGCGCCTCAGAAAGCGCCTTCGTGGACAAATGGACTGCACGATTTCCCCCTGGCCAAGTAAATGATGGTGATCCACTTCGTCGATAGTGCTGGACGTTCCGGGTATAGCATCATTTCACGTGTCGCGACGCCCCATACCGCGTTCGACTCCACAGCCCAACCACCTCCTTTTCCTTCCCAGGACCCACTGCGCGCAAGCCTCCCGAGGTCATATGAGTGCCATCCAACCAACTAAGCCACAATACCTTTCATTAATGTCTGCTGGCTGTCAGTCCACGTCAGTCCGTCCTTGAGATGGCAATTCAATGCCACGGGGGCCTGTCGTGGTAGGTGCACGAAACGAAGCTCCTCAGGAAGTGATTGCAAGTGGATCCGCGGCCACGTCCTTGAAGTGGTATTGCTGCTGATCTGTTCAACCAGATCGGGTGGTCGACAACTATGGTTAGAAACGCCCGATTATGCAACAATTGTGCAAAAGTTGCGGGCCCACTCTACCATTGGCTTAAAGGCGCACTATGTATAAGCACCTAAGCACCTTTGTTCCTGCAGTTGAGCCCTACCTTGCATTCACTGGATATAAAACCCAGTAAGCAGACCACAGGCCGCAGCTGCGCTGGCCTCTCTTTGCGCTTCAACCGGAGCCATTGAAGCGGGCAGCGTCTTGATGTCTATCTCGCTTTGTGCAAGCTGGCCGAACTACGAGTCACCTGCCTTGTCGAGGCCGGACGGGATGCCCGAGCTCGGCGCATCACCATGTTAAGCCTGCGAATGCCAGGTGTTGACGTCGCATTGCATTAGGGCCGCAATTTTGTTACTACGTATACGGCAGCGAAAGCGCTGCAGGTTGGGCAACAACTCATGTAGGGCTGCAGTGCTGAAGCCCTCTCGGTTGGAGTCTCAACCCCTGGCGCGAACATCTATTCGGCTCCCTTTTCAACTTGCTGTAAGGTTTTGCAAGCCGCGATACCCGGAAGGAATGCGCCTTACAACAGGCTACAGTGGGGCAGTCTCAGAGAGAACGCATTAGGTTGCCGTAGGGTTCGATGGCATGTCATCCTCCTGTTTGGATAGGGGAGCTTTATGTCCGCGACGACGTGTTACATTACATAGAAGCCTGGTTGTTTCTTGCTCAATGTTTGTTTGATGTGTCTACTCCCTTGAATCATGGCTTACTAGATTTCCAACTTCTCCGGCGCCTCGTTAACAGATGCGCGGAGGTCTCGACTTGCCTCCTCGATACAGACGCCGGGAGGGGTTCGTGGAATTAATGAATTACATGTCAGTCTAACTGAATATTTCTATTCGGGTCGAGAAAGGCGACTGCTTTATTTAGAATACTTTCTGCGCATGAACCTGTGTTGTGCGAATGATGCTAGATTACAAGACAATGACGGAACCTGCGGTGCTTTTCTACATACATAGCCCCCAAGCTTTCAAGCCACCACTGTTCTATCCTTCATGGCGGGAGGGAAGTGCCATTCTGTATTACGTGAAATATCGCGAGTCATTTTCTTTGGCAGCCAGTCGCACATCCGTTCGCCTTTCAGCTATGTTGCGAATCTCGTTGAACTTCGGTCCATAAGCCCTCTCAGCCACAGTACATCGCAACATGCATCTTCCGTAACAATTACCTTTCTCAAAGGTCTAGCCGTGCCCTGTGGTCATGGGAACACCCCTTAGCCCACTAGGCATAGGAGTATCGACAGCACAAGCTAGAATTCTCTCTGCCATCCGCGGGCGTTGCGCCTATCCGGGAAAGTGGCCCGGATGGAGCGGATGGTTTCCAGCGCTCGTCCCGACCAGGCGACGTGATAGACTCGGTCCGCGGGCGCTTTTGCGGCCTATCGCTCTGGGAACACACCTTCTCGATTCCGATCACGGCCTTGATCCGGTCTGGTTGGTACGCTGGAACCAGTCCCGAGGCGCAAGTATGGTCCAATGACTCGATCCGGTCCCCCGGCGCTGCTCACCCTGCCAGTAGTGACCGATACGCATCTTCATGGTTGGTCTGCTCTCACTGTAAGTCTTTACACCGGCATTGGTGTTGCTGTTGCCGTTGCTGTAGGTTAGTCGGTCAACCGTCACAGCTGGGGACATTATTGGAAAGAAGCTCACCTAGCAGGGGCCGCTTGAATTGCTCTGGGAAGAAAGGGGTTCTTGCGGCGGGGGTTGGTAGATGACTGGGATATCCTCAAAGAGAACCACGAAGGACTTAGGACCAGATGGTTTGTACATCAGCACGAAGTATCTCTCTTTGGGCAAAGGAAGAAATTCTCATGATTTCACCTTGAATTTCTCGGATTGCATGCGGCATCCAGAACCAGACACAGACCCTCAGGCGGCTCATAGGTGCTGGGCAGGCTAATTAAAATGCTATTTTGTCACATGAGAACCCTGAAGGAATGGATTCGCAAACTAGCCTTGTTCTGAGGATAGCAACTTCTTGAGTGATGAACATGTTGGCTCGAGGTGCACTTCAATACGTATATCTGCCTTAGGAATCCATCTAGTCGCACTGTTCGCTGGACAGATACTATGTCGTCCGTCGCATATCTCTTCACCTCGACCCGCAAATCGCGCTTGACGCGAATGTACTCTGAGACGCTCGGCCACCATGGGCAATTACTTGTCTTCGGTGCCAGCGGGGTCGTTGTTCATCTCCCAGTTCAAACTGTCTTGACGGCAGCTGCATCAGTAAGTAGCCACTTGACAGTACTTGAGATAATGTTTGTTAGGGTGATATCTGTCTCTAATCCAAGTTTGACCAGAGCACCCGCTTTCGGCAGCCATCTTTCCTGTAGCCTGAATATCCGTAGAGAGCCAGCATAAAAGAGTCTGGTCGTAGTGCGCCGGCTCTAACGAACTCTACAGTCATGCTTGCCGTTTGGGGGCGGGCAGCAAGACTGGCCCCGGAGTAACCTGTCCACTACTTTAGGGAAATATTCCTCGGGAACAGGGACAGTCTCCCCAGGCTGGAATCGCGCATGCTCCTCTTCTTGTCCTGTATGCATAGAGCGGGCCTTGCTTAAAAGTTTCCAGTATGATGTCTGTATTATATTGGCTGGGAGCCAATGCCGCGGACTACGTGTTCAAATCTTGGGTTCCGGACCATGTCAGCGTTGACAGCACACCCGCGAGGCAGCTCATTGAAGAGTGCTCAGCGAATGGATGAATACATCAGGTGAGTTTCTAACCCTGTCTTCTTCTTCATGGATTGCAACCATTTCCCTTTGGACTTTTCGGAAAGGAGGTATTCTTTCACACGACGCAGGATGTCGACAGGCATGTGTATTTCTGCGCTTGAGACGTCGGCATACCTGGGATATCTGCAGTTGAGCATGAGATGCAGCTTATCGACAGGAGATTCAGACACAGCCGGATTTTTCAGCATTTCGTCTCGTGACTGCTCATCGGCTCCCGCCATGGACTGCCTCTCACGGTTTGTGCGCCTTTCATAAATTGTAGTCGTATTTTAACTTCTTTCCTATGATGCTAGCGGACTCGCCAATCCTACACTTCTGTAAAAGATGCCCTTTAAGGTAGATATTTCCTTTAAAATGATTGTCAACTATCAGATCGCCCTTTTCTATTGGCACTAGGCAATATTCCGCAATCTTTGCAGGAATAGAGCAGCGTCCGTCCAGCTCTTGAATTCTTCTCGTGCTGCCTCACTTCTGTCGAGTAGATAACCAACTTCATCCTGGCCTTTTCCATTTCCGCCTACGAGGAACTGGGCATCTTCATTGGGGACTGCTGCAAGGGCAGCAGGCTCTTCTCGCACTCTGCGTTAGCCTGGTCATGCACCTTTACAGTGGCGGCCCGGCTATTCTTAGGAGGCTTTCTATAAGGCGGCCTCGATTAGTGAAGTTAAAAGTCTATGAGAAGCCGCCTGATCGGAAGCAAATGGCATGGTTCTGTGGCCTACGCAGCAGTACCAGAAATGTACTTTGACGCCTTCGCCGCGAGTACCCGCCTGGTTGCCGCCCTCTTCCTTGCTGGTCCCTCCTATATCTAGGTGCTAAGGTTGGAGAGTGGCTTGTCTGTTGGTGATTATCAGCGGCTCCTAGTTATGACCATACCATCTTATGTACCCTAGGCATTCCTTCTGTCTTCGGCGCGGGGAATTCGGTCCCGTGGCTTTGTACTGTATGCCATTTCGTCATTGTTCTCTTAGCAGATGACTTGGAAACCTTGCTCGTGTATCTTGAACGACTTTACGATACCATCTCTCCTGAATGCGAATCGATTAGGTCCAGTTAATGTCAAAGTAGCTAAAAAGAATCCTTTACTGACCAATTTTGAACCAGTTCACGAAAAACCTCAACAGGTCCTCATTGGGCAGCCTAGGTGGAGATGATGGTGGATCTGATTGTCATCCTGTGTTTGATGGACTCGAGAGTAGTCTCTTTCTCTAGGTCGTACGCTTAGTCTTCACTTGAATTATGTGGCTCGGTGCCTAAATTAGGTCTTCTCTTCGACACCATCTGTGCAGTCTTGATAAGTAGTGATTTGACTAGAGATCATATAGAAACAGTTGACATACTTTCGGGTGAGGAGGACTTGGCTTGCTTTCCGAGCAGCAGGATATTTTCAGTTACTAATTGAACAAAATATTGGGGGATAGGGGTTACTCAATACGTGGTAGTTGCTGTCAGCAAAGTGTGAACCCCCTTTCTAGGGCCCAGTACCACCACCAGCGAGGGTCTAGTTTGTGTATATATGGGGAGGGGTGGCCGCCCCCGAATAGTGAGGGGGAGGCAGCATTAATGGTCATCCATTTACTACCTAGACTACGAACTACTAGCTAAACCGCTTTCTTTGCCTTTCACTCTGCACTCCACCATTTTCTCTGACAGTTGCTCGAGTACCACGGGTGAAGGCATATTTCAAGAATTGTTCATGATTTGAGCGTTGGGAGGAGAGCTACAAAATGGATAATGGTGAATGTTGGCTTGTGGGAGAGCGGGCCTTGTGGAAGATATCGTGTAATGGATTGTGTACATGCTAAACATAGGTGAGTTTGGATATATACCAGCAGGGCATCAGGTTTAGCACAAACAAACCCCCCCCC
>QJOB01000503.1:0-10957 GCA_004155035.1 Monosporascus sp. 5C6A | reverse complement strand
GCAGGATTTGTCGGAGCAACAATTCGGTTATACGTATTTGAAATTATTAAAATGAACGTTTCCAATAAAGAAAAACATTTACTTTATAGGATAAACAAGTTTTTTTAATCGGCAGGAAAGGTGGTGGTAAGTAATTGCTGTTGGTCGCTGTTGGAAGTAACTGTCGCAAGACGCCTGGAAGGAAGAAATAGCAATAGGGCGTCCGCAACAAGCTTTGATATAATGCGTGCACTTATTGGAAAGCTGTAAATGCTGTTAGCGAAAGAGAATACGGTTAATTTGAATTAATTGGATATGTTGTGGTTGAGTTATTTGGATTAATTGTTGCGAGGTGCCAAAAAGTGTACCGCGAGGTGGTATGTACCGCAAGGTGGTGTGAGACGTTACATTTAATTTTTAATTAAAGAAACTCCGGTTTTTATTTATTTTTGTTCACAACTTTTTAATAACGTTTATTGCTTTAAAATAATTGCGTTTCATAACAATTAACCCGCGTTAACGATAATTCTTTTGTTAAAACTTTTCGAAACCGTAATATTATAGGAATATTTACGTTTATAATTCTTTTTTTAGGGCCATTTTTGGTAATACCTCTAATAAATCCGAAATCCTTTACGAAATACCTATTTATGCCTATTTCCGGTATGCAGGCCGAATTCGATAAAAGTTTTAAAGTTCGAAAAACTTTATCGAATACGTTTAAATATAAGAAAAGCAGAAATTGCGTTAATTACAAAAACGTTAATTCCTAGATATAGTAAGTTAACAACGGCATTTATTATTATGATATAATATCCCGATAATTCGTTTGTTAGTATAACGATATTAATAAATCCGACTTTATATATAAAACGCTTTTTATTAAGTTATATAACGAACTTTATAAGAAAAGAAACGTAGTAAACGCGGGATTCGGAATCGTTAAAAAATAACGCGAAAAAGCGTTTTGTAAAAGTTGCTGAAATTAGGCTTTTAAAACGGAAAAATACTGGTAATAATAATAATACGAATATTATATATAATTAATTCGGGAAAGGTTTTCAGTACAGTAATTAATAAATTTCGAGTTAACGAATAACTGTTTTTAGCGAGATATATTACGTAATAAGACTAATTAGCTACTTAAATCTTTTAAAACTTTTCGAATCTAACGGTTACGATAAGCGAATATTACGATTAAGATTGATTTTCCATACTACTCCTTTTAATACAAACGTATCATAACTTCTTTAGCCTATTTATTCGGAATCCGTTGCCTTCTATTTCCGAAAATATAAATAACGATAAATTACTTTAAAACGTATATTAAAGATTCCGAACAGTTTATAGCGGTAACGTAAAGAGAATTAGGTATTTATATAACGTTATATAAAATAACAATATTATTTTTAACTGGTACGCTATTTTCTTAATAAATAATTTATGTTTTATAAGATTAAATAAAAGGTCTTTAAGCTTTTTAAATTTTACGTTAATTCGTATATACGAAACATGCTTAAACTCGAAAACGTTTTTTAAATCTTTGAAATGCTATTTAATTTATAATTAAATAAGCTATTTTTCTGCAATAATAATTAACATTAAACGTTTTTTTACGTTATATTACTGTTACTTAGGAAATTATTAATTTTGTCACAAAGTCCCAATTTTTGAAAACGTATATAAAATAACGAAAAGAATAGTTAGGTTTAATTAACATTCTTTATTAATAGCATATATGAAAAAGGAAAGTATTTCCTGATATAGATTCTATCTATGCGTTAAGTAATTATATATATTTCTATAATTAATAAAATGCTAAAAAGATAACCCGGGTTAAGGAATTTTGCTATTTAATAATAAAGTTGTAATAATGTTATAACGCATATTACTATCTGTACCTTTTATTTATTAACGTTTCTGTTAATAACTTAACCTTTCCATAAGTTTCCTAACCCGATAGCCTTTTTTTAACGCTTATATACGTAATAAAGCAATTATTATTTAAACTTAAAATTTGCCGTTATTACCGCTTTGGAGTTATACGTAATTAAGAGAAGGAAAAATACGATAAATGGGAGAATTAATACTTTGAAACAATATTATCTGAAAAAAAAACTTAAGAAAATACGGATATTAAAGGAATACGGATATTTAATATAGAAAAGACTTTCGCACCTGTTTAATACGTTGCTTTTTTATTATATGCAAGGTAAAACAAAGGTTTAAGCCTGGAAAATAAGGTTGAGCCAATATACAGAAATCATTCCACGATAATTTTCCATAACAGATATTATACCCAGTATCTTCGAACACGATGATTCTTTAAATAGTTTTTTACGGTTTGGATAGATTGCACATCTTAGTCCCATGCCTTATTCCGATTCCGACTGATACGTGGTTGCCGATAAGCTTCGGCCCTGGTGAACCTTATGCCCGCTGGCCACGGTTTAGCAGGGTCCTTGACGGCCTTATAAAGAATAGCTTTGTACGGTAAACCTTAAAGATGAATCTTAAAGATAGACCTTAAAGGCTTGCAAAAAGCTTTGTAAGCCTTCGCCAGTTTTACGACTATAAAGTCCAACCTAGATCGTTTTTACGGCTTTTTAAGCTATTATTAATTAAGACAAGCCGAAACAGTACAATATACCCGAATACAAGATACCCATCATCCGTAACGAGAAAGCCTTAACAGAGACCGTCTTGTTTACGGTACGCTAATCCAAGAAAGCAACCGGACAGGCTAAGGCAGTTGACGCCACTGTCGATTTGGGAAATATTTCCCAACAAAATCGATTCCAACTTTTGATTTTCGGATACCGGTTGATACTCGATAACAAAAAGAATCCATTTTCCGAGCAGCTTATACGGAACAATCTCGAGTCGGCGGTGGTACTGCTGGCGAAACTGAAGGGGGAGCTTTTTTATTATATATACATTAATTAATTAAATCCTATCCTGCCCGCACTTTTTTAAAATAGCCTTTAATTTCTTTTTTCCGTTACCCAACCCGTTCGTAACAATTTACGAAAAATAAACGGAATCGGTCGATATAAAAAAAAGTCGTTAAGCGTATATTTAACCTAACGACGGATTTAAGCTTTAAAGTTACCGAAAAATGCTTTAATAAAATTACAATTAAATAAATATAAAAGGAAGTATTATAACGTTACCTTAACTCTTTTGTATATTATATATATTTCGTTCAAATAATCAAAGTTAACGTTATTTATTATTAATACGGAACGTAACTTAAGAACCGGGTTTATTAATAGCAATACGTTTTTTAACTATAAAATAAAACTTTCGGAGTTAATAAACTTTTAATATACAAAGGTATTTAATAACCAGTTTATTGTAAGCACCGGTATTATATTAAAGTAACGGCTGCATTTTAAAACTTTCCATACGAAAAAAATACAGCCTTTAAGTATTTTATCGGAATAACGGTTAATATTACGTGTATTAATACCAGATTTATATCCGAAAATGAACCTATCCGAAATATATTTAATAACGGCGTAGAAATATTACGTCCGTTACCCGAATCCGTTTTGTTACGACTAGACGTCTCGGACGTCTCGGTAATTCAAAGAAATGGTCGCAACGACGCTACAAGTGGCTAAAGAAGCCACGCCACGATCGGAACGGCGCTGGATGCCAAGATAATGCAGGAGGCAGTAAAACAATATAGCGTTAGATGCCAAGATATAACTACTTGGTTATAAAATATGGCGCTAAATGGCGGTACAAAGTTATCTAAAGCACGATTTAAATATATAATTACGATCGTTATTTATTTTTTAGATTTAAAAGTAACAACTTGTAATAATATTTAATTACGCAAAACGTATTTTATTATTATTAATCGTAACAATACAAACCTTATTGCTTAATATTTACGATTTATTTATTAATATAAACCGTACGTTTAAGTTTTAATAGTTGGGAATTCTTTTAATCGTTATACGTTATAAGTTGTTATTTAAAAGAATTGTTAAGCTTTAAATAATATTTTAAATTTTGTGTCGATTAATAATTAAAACAATATTGTTTAATAATTCTAAAATCGGATTAATTAATTTAAGTTTACGGTTTAGCAACTTTTTATAAAGATTAGGGTACATATATAAACGTTACGGATTAAGGTTAGAAAACTTTAACCGTACGGCAGGAAAGGAAATATTTAAAGCTTTTTAAGCTAGGTTCGAATATATTTGCATTTTTTGGGAATCGATAACTTAACAAAAAGAAATCTTCGCCATTATAGCTTTTTTGATAAAAAACGCCCTTAATTCGTTTAAAATTATAATAAAAGATTATTTGGAAAATGAAAAAACCGACAAAGTTACGTTTACAGAATAGGTATTTATTAATTATGTTAATTTTAAAAATAAATTTAAAGTAAATTTCGACAACCACGATAAGAAATGTATAAAAACATAACAAATCTTATATTTACGACAAACCGGATTAGTATTTAAATTTGCAGTAATTGTTCTAAGTTTTATAATTAAACCCGGTTAAATAAATGATAATAACGACAGTTTAATTAATATATTTTTTAACGGTTTAAAAATGTATATCAAAAATAAAATTTTCAAGTTCGAACGATTTAATATTTTTAACCGATACATTACAGAAGCCGTTAAGATCGATAATTAATGATATAAATAACGTCGCGAAAAAAAAGATAGTTTACCTTACGAACGGGATAACATAAACTTAATTAAGGAAGAAACGCGAAACGTTGTTTATATTTTATAGAACGTAACTAGGACTTATAAAATTACAAAAGACTTGATAATAAAACTTGTTTTAATTTTAGTATTATAATTATGGTAAGAAAAGATATTTATTACGTAAATGTAAAGTAACGAAAGAATTCCGAAAAAATAATAATAATAACAACTAGTATTTAAAAAAGCTTTATAAAGTTATAGGTTAAAGAAGTTAGTTTTTATAATTAGTTTAAAAGAAGCCCTAAATTTACGCGAAAAAATCTGATAAGAAATAAAAGTAATTAAGATATTGTTATAAGCGATTTAGTAGCAGATTACAGAATAAACGGGGTAAGAAAACCTAATAAATACGAATTTAGCAACCTTTCAAAACCTAAAAAAAGCAAAGATTTTTGAATAATAAATTTAGGATTACCAAAAATAAGTGGAAGACGTACTATTAAGAAAGCCTAGATATTATAAGTTAATTTATTTAGTAAATTACGTACGACATAATTGCGTAGTTTACGAGAAGCAATAACGATAGATTACAGAACGTATTTACGAAATATATTCTAAAAAATTCGATTTTATTAAAATCGAAGGAAATAAAAATAACCAATGATAGTATACGTAATTTCGTACATTTGCAGGATAGAATGAAATTAATATATTTAAGGTTAAACGCAGTTAGTTAAAAAAACGACGTTATTTACAAAAAGACTTTTTGTATTATTATTAGCAATGTAATTATTAAATTTCGGAGAAACTGGTATATTATACGGTAATATAAGTAATGTAACGAATTATTAATAAGTTATAGTCCGATTTAAGATTTATAACGGATTTTAAGAAACGATAAAAACTTAAAAAGGAAATTTGAAAAGCTGCCAGAAAAGTTAATTTAATACGACATACCTTATTAAGCTAAATAAGCAGTATCGGGAAAAAAGGTTGTTGGCCTAGATTACGAAATACAAATTATGTAAATAAAGGCATAAATTAGATTTTAAAATAAATAAATTACTTATTTACGAAAAGTTAATAAGTAATTAATGGAACGAATTAAAAGATTTACAGGGATTATTAAGTACATCGACGGCATATTAATTGGCTGTAACGAAATTAAGATATAAATTAAATTCTTAAAAAAAGGTACCTGTAAAAAGGCTTTAAAATAGCAAAAGCTGGAAGGATTAATAAGAACTTTCCAAAATAGTTTTAAATATAATAAGAAAAATAATGAATAATCTTGTTACGTTACGAATACGAATTGGGACGTATTGTATACCGCAATAATGAATTATAGAATACTAGGCATTAATTATATTATACCAAAATTGGTAAATAAGTTTAAATTGTTATAGAAAGATAGAAAAAACGCTTTATATCTTTAGAAACGTCGAAAGTAAGGCATTTGCTTACGATAATAAAAAGATCGAACGAAAGATTAATTATTCCCAGATTTTTGTTAAAAAAAGAATCTAAAAAATTAATTTCGACATAATCTAGTGAGGGAATTACGATATAATATTTAGAAAACTAGGGTTATATTAATATAATTCCTTCATCGATTGGAATATTGGCTAAATAAAGTTTATTTTACGTTTTATTGATAAGTTAGAAATTTCTTTGTTATTTAATCGAACTAAAAAAGGAAAATAAGTACAGGCATAAAAATATAATAAAAATCTTATTATTTAAAGGGATAAGATATATAAAAAAAGGGCATGGTAAACGTATTCGACGTATAGTCGCCATTATTTAGGTACAATTATGTGATATAAACGAGACTTTAAAAAGTTAACCCGAAAAGCCAAATCTAGAAGATATAGTTAATATACTATTATAATATCGCAAGTATAAGCGATTATTTAAAAGGAAACTTAACACGAAGTTACCCGAATATAGTAAATAGATTACGATTTAGTTTTTAAAAAAAGTATAGAACCGAAATTCTATCTTATTTACAATTTAAACGACAAAAACTATATACGTTACGAAAATATTTAAAAGTTAAATTTCAAAAAAAGAAATACGTTAGTCGATATTTTCTGCAAGATAGCTTATGTTTTTTATAACGAAAAAAAAACGGTAAGTTACGAGTAGTTGTAGATTACCGATATCTAAATTATATTATAATAAAAAACCGCATACCTTTAATTTTAATTACAAAAATAAAAATTCGCTTATAAAGAATTCAGTAGTTTACCGTATTAAACCTACAAAACGAATATAATTTTATTCGTATTAAAAACGGATATAAATAAAAAGCCGTATTAAAACGAAATATGGATTGGACGAATATTTGGTTATATAAATACGATTTATTAATGTTTTAGCAATATTTGAATAATTAATTAATTATGTATTACGAAAATATATGGACATTTTTATTATCTATTATCTCGACGACATTCTAATTCTTTTCAAAATAGAGAAATAACATAAGAAATATGTCCATATAATTCTATAACCTTTATAAAACGTTAATCTGTTAATTAACGTAAAAAAAGCCAGTTTTATATACAGAATATCAAATATCATAAATATATTATTATTCTAGGATATATTATAAAAAGTTTTAAAATAATCGCCATAATTACAAAAAAAAGCGATTTAGTATTATTAAGGAAATCTAGGCCTTTTTGGAATTCGCGAATTATTATAAAAGATTCCTTAGAACTTTTAATAAAATTACTATATTATTAATAGACTTTATTAAGAAAAAAAGATAATTTTAATAAGTAAAGATAATAAAAAAGGTGTTTAAGAAATTAAAGAAGTTATTACGAAATAACTAATATTAATTATGTATAACATCTGCAAGGTAAAATATAGGTCCGAGCCTGG
This sequence comes from Monosporascus sp. 5C6A, assembly GCA_004155035.1. Classification (NCBI taxonomy): domain Eukaryota; kingdom Fungi; phylum Ascomycota; class Sordariomycetes; order Xylariales; genus Monosporascus; species Monosporascus sp. 5C6A. Next base: position 3,404 of record QJOB01000503.1, on the reverse strand, counting down.
AAAATAAGGCTAAGCCAATAGACAGAAATTATTCCACGATAACTTTTCACGACAGATACTATACCTACTATCTTCGAATACGATGACTTTTCAAATGGCTTTTCACGGTTTATAATGTATAACTTATAACGATTTATTAAACTTAGAATTGATAGTTCAGATTACGTCTTAAAAGTAATTATTAGATATAAGGATATTAACGAAATGTTACATTTCATTATATTTTATTTTTACAAGTTAGAAAAAAATCTAAATTACAATACGCTGAATAAAGAATTAATAGGCATTATATATATATATAAAGAGTATAAATACATTTTATGAGGTAATATATACAAAATTAAAGTTTATACGAACTATGAAAATTTTATAAGATTTATTACAATAAAGAAATTAATAAGACAATAATTACATTACGTAAAAGAATTTGTTAGTCACGAATTTCGTTATTATTTATAAAAGAAATTTAAAAAACGGCGAACCGGATGCCTTAAATAAATAATTAGATTTAAAAGAAAAGAATTTTGAAGTTTAATATACGGTTTTTAATATAACGCTAGCCGGATATTTTAAGATACCATAAATTATAATAATTAAATAACAGTGATTAATTAGTTCTTAGGTTAAAATACAATAATATAATAAAGAGTTACTAACAAAATAATAGCAAAAAAATAATAAATACCAGAACGATATTAGCAAAACCTGATACGGTATATATACGAATATTAGCTGTATAGTTATCCAGGAATAAATAAAATACTTCACCGTTTATAAAGAATATATATATTTCTTTATATATAAAAATAAATAGAAAAGATATTACGATAATGCAACATATATAATAAGGTTAAAAACCGTGAAAAACCATTTAAAACAGTCATCGTGTTCGAAGATACAGGGTATAGTATCTGTCGTGGAAAGTTATCATAGAATGATTTCTGTATATTAGCTCAGCCTTATTTTCTAGGCTTAGACCTAATATTTTACCTTGTATAAAAAACGCTTATAATATTATAATTTTTAAATCAGCTAGCAATTAAAACGGGTAAGTTATTTTTAATAATGATATACCTAAAACGGAAATTAGGCCTATTTTATTAATGTTCAAGTCAACTTTTAATATAGAAAAGATATACGGATTTACGGAAAAAACGGTAACTGCTTAATTATAAGCCTATAAAAGGTTACGAAAACTTGTTTAATTTAATTCATTTCCGGTTAACGTATTTATTAATTCCGTTTATATAAAAAGATCGTTATTTGTACGCTTTTAATAATTATAAACTTTAATAAAATCAATTTTAAATTAGTTGATATTATTAATTACTTGTTATAGTTCTAATTAAAAACATATTATATGTTAAAAAGCTTTAACGTCGTATTAAACGCGTTATTTCGCTTATTTACGATAATTTTAAATTAAAAAGCAGCTAAAGAGGACGAATTGAATAAATTGAATAATATTTACAATGATATTAACGTTAAATACTTCCTAATAAATAAAAATATCATTTTTACAATTATGCTTATATTTAATAACGAATCCAGAATTTGCGTGGTTCAAGGATACGTTATAAATTATCGTTATAAATACGTTTATGAATTATTGCAGAATATAAAAATTAGTAAGCGTAAAAAATGGCAATACTTATTATGTTATCTTAAATAGTTATAAAGGATTATATATTTTTTATATTTACGTTAAAAACACATTAAAGCTGGTATATAATAAAGAGCAATATTTCGGTGAGAATCGCATGATAAAAAACCTGTGTAATATTTATTTCGTAAAAAAGTATTTTAAAATTTGAAAATCTTTTAATTTTTATACGGTTTATTAAAAAACTCAAACCGATTGTAATAAATTATTAAAGGAATTATTATTTTATAAGCGGTTAAGTTATTATATTATACGATTATTATAGACGTTATCACGGATATGTTAAAGGTAACGTTTAAGAATATTTTCTAGATATTTTTCAAGTACGATAGTTTAGATAGCTTTTATATTATTTTCATAAAGATAACAAAAGATTATTCTTGATACCCGGTAATAGACCGTATACGGTCAAAAGTTAGATAACGATAATATTAAAAATGTTATAATTTTGTAATTGGGAATTGCTTATTACGACTATTAGTAATAAAGACTTAAAGTTTATGTTTATTTTATAAAAAAAATGTTTAACGTTTTAAAAACTAAGTTTTTTTATAACGTATTATTTATAAATTAATAAATTATTAAAAAGAAAGAATTTGACCGTAAAATCGTTATACGTTCTTATACCGTTATTAACTTTAACGTTTTATAAACGAATATAATTTTTGCTTTACAATATTATTTAAATAATTCGTTAATTATTATAATAAACCGGTTACCGAATAAGTTAATATTTAATTTTTAATTTCGATTGGTTATAATAATGTTAAATAAGAAACGGTAATTTTGAAAAACGCAATAGATTTTATAAAAGAGAATTACGTTAAAAAGGCTGCATAGTTAGTTAATTTTGTTAATATATTGCTTAAAAAAGATATATTAATTGTTATATTTTAATGGAATTTTAAACAAACAAGACCGTATATTATAGATTGTATTAGTGGCATTATTTATTTAATTAGTTTAAACGGAAATAGTTATTTATTCAAGTAAGATTATTTAAGATCTTTAAGTAGATAGGAAAGTAAATTTATAAATTGGATTTTCTTTACCGATTAAAAAGTTTACTTTGTCTTTTTTATTGCTTAGTTTTATAGGTTAGAGCAAGGAAAGGATTTATTTAAAAAAAAACGTTTAAGCTTAGCTTTATAACTATAAACAGCAACGTATAAATATGGGAAATTAACGGTACTGTAAATCGTTGGATCTGTTGGTATAGAAAAAACTTATTTGTTAAGTATTTCGTAAGTTGGATAGGTTATACGGTATAAAACGACGAATGGTGTTTTAAAAAGATTTTTTTTATTATGGCAGTCGAAGTAGTTACCAAATATAAAATAAAGCATCCAATTAATTGGCTTTTCGAATACCGGAAAAAAGAATTTAATCTACTTTAGAAAGATTAAGGTATAAGAAACCGGATACGTAATCGCATTTTTTTATGAGAATAAAAAAAGAGATGAAAGTAATGGAAAATAACAATACATTTTTTTTAATTCGTTACCTATTTCTTTAAACTTATCGTTTATTATTATTTCTTAAATACAAATTATTTTATATATTCTGTCGGCAGTTGAGGTGATTTCTTGGAAGGAGCGGTAAAAGGAGTTAAAGGGCTTTGATGTGGCCTTAGGATTGCGAGACAAAGGAGCTGAAGCCTATATGTGGCGGGGGGGGGGGGGGGGGGGGGGGGGGGGGGGGGGGGGGGGGGGGGGGGGGGGGGGGGGGGGGGGGGGGGGGG